>JAMQGT020014059.1:5000-28031 GCA_024447675.2 Pterophyllum scalare
AGGCAACCACCATGTCACCCTGCTGCCAGTGTACCTGCATGTGTGTCACCTTCGTTTTGGTCAAAACATTTACTGTCATAGTGTGACGCTTTGCTTTAAACTAAGATCAGTTTGTTGGAGGCCAGCCAGGTCTCACTCCTGACATGTAAGACTTTACAAACCTGGCAAAGGATGTAAGTAACATGAGGACTTAACGACCTTAGACACAGAATGAAAACAACCCAATCCAGTCCAGTCAGTTCAAACAAAAGAGAACCTCCACTCCGGGTTTTCCAGGGTCAAAACAAGGATGTGTGCACAGCACTTCCAAACATCGTATGCTAAAGTTCCAACAGGCAGCCGCCCACAGGTCTGACTTACTGCACCAGGGTTAGATTTTAGAGGAGGGCCATCCGGCTGTCACGATAGATGAAACTATCATCACATGTTTTGAGTTGATTTGACCTTTGCACCCCCCCCATTTCAAGGAAGTCTTCTTTGGGGAGGTGAGACCAAGCTCTAGGTATTGATTCTCCAAATTGCAAAGTATAATTCAATTCAATTTTATTTATATAGCGCCAAATCACAACAAACAGTCGCCTCAAGGCGCTTTGTATTGTGGGAAAAGACCCTACAATAACACAGAGAAAACCCAACAGTCAAAACGACCCCCTATGAGAAAGCACTTGGTGACAGTGGGAAGGAAAAACTCCCTTTTAACAGGAAGAAACCTCCAGCAGAACCAGGCTCAGGGAGGGGCAGTCATCTGCTGCGACCGGTTGGGGCTGAGTGGAGAGAGACAGGACAAAAGACATGCTGTGGAAGAGAGACAGAGATTAATAATAATGATTAAATACAGAGTGAAGTATAAACAAGTAAATAAAGGTGAATGAGAAGAAACAGTGCATTATGGGACCCCCCTCAGCAGCCTAGGCCTATAGCAGCATAACTAAGGGGTGGTTCAGGGTCACCTGATCCAGCCCTAACTATAAGCTTGATCATAAAAGGAAAGTTTTAAGCCTAATCTTAAAAATAGAGAGGGTGTCTGTCTCCTGAATCCAAGCTGGGAGCTGGTTCCACAGATGAGGGGCCTGAAAGCTGAAGGCTCTGCCTCCCATTCTACTCTGAAGTATCCTAGGAACCACAAGTAAGCCAGCAGTCTGAGAGCAAAGTGCTCTATTGGGGTGATACGGTACTATGAGGTCTTTGAGATAAGATGGGGCCTGATTATTCAAGACCCAAAAGATAGCTTCTGTCAGATTTGTGTATCACCCAAGTCCCCAAAGGTTGCTTAAATATCATGTCCCCAATTTCTGGGTAAAAAATCAGACTGGACAAAACAAGCTTTAATCAAAAAAATCTAGCATGATTTTTGTTATTGACACATTCATTTACATGGGGAAAAGTTGTCAGTTTCTCTTTAAACCATGTAGAAATAGGTACGTCCCCAAAGGTGGCCTAAGTATGCAGTATACAGATGTTCACACCCTCAGCCCTGAGGTTAGAAATCACTGCGTGGGCTCAGGTCATCCACACAGGAAGTTCAGACTGTACCACACAAAGAACAAACAGAGGAACAGGATCCAGAAACATCTGCAGCTTCTCGGAGCTCATTTAAGGTGGACTGAGGCCAAGAGGAAAACTGTCCTGTGCTCTGATGGCTCCCTTCAGTGTGGAGGAGCAGTGGCTCTTCTCTTGAATGATTGAGCTCCTCACCCCGTCTCTGAGGCTGAGCCCAAACACCCGTCAGAGGAAGCTCATCCCTACCTGCAGCTTGTGGTTGTAGGTGAGCACTGGAACATAAATCAGTAGACTGACAGCTTCGCCTTCATGCTCAGCTCTTTATTCAGCAAATCAGACGACTACAGCAGCTACCCCAATCCAAGCCAAGAGATACTGAAACTCATTCTCCCCTGGAGAGGCTGAAGAGACGGAGCTCCAGCAGAAGAAATGCAGCACTTATTGCAAATTCAGTTCAGTTTTATTGATATGCAGTAGCATCAAATCACAACAACAGTCACCTCAGTGCTCTTTAAAGGGTACAGACCTACAGTAATACAGAGTCCAACAATCAGACGACCCTTTGAGCAGCCAGTTGGTGACAGTTAATTTAGATTTATATTTGTTTAATACATGCATTGGAGTCAGACCACCATCACTGTGCGTGCAGCTCCACCGGCCTCGCTGAGGCTGATCAGTTGTGTTATTGTGTGTCTTCACGCTGCAGTTATGTAAGCCGGTGTCAGAGCAGTGGATCTCAGCTGAGCCTCTGCTGTCCCACAGTCTGAACGTTCACGCTTCAGCAGCACCGTTCCCCTCCCACAGTCCACGCTCCCTCGGCTTCTCCTCAGCCTCGCCGTAATGAAAGCAGAGATCTCAGCAGAGGCTGGAGCCGCGTCTCAGATGAAGGAAAGTCAGCATCGGCTCGCAGAGCTGAGCACACCTCAGAGTGTTTATTAAGGGCATTAAGGAGAGTTCATTAACAAAGATGTACTCGCAGTACTGGAACACGGCTCGGGGCCGCAGGCCGGACTACAGGAGATACACAGTGAGTATCACACACTTTACTCTCTTCAGGTACAGGTCCTGCAGGTCCTTCAGCACAAACTCTGAACCTTCACATTAATAATGATAATTGGCTTGTTTGGCTTGATGGAAGCTTCTGTGGCATTGTGGGTGGGCCCGAGGGGTGAGGGCCCGCCCACTTCAACACCTGTAACAAGGGTTTTCTTAGCTTTTAATTTCAATTATTAAATTAAATATTTATAGAAACAGAAGACCAAATGTGTTTTTCTTTGTAAAAAGAAGCGATCCCAGCCGAGCTGTGAGCAGCAGCACAGTTCAGAGGCTGCTCAGCAGAGGATGAAGACCCTGAGCTGCATTCACACTCATGTCTTGATGTTTGAGCCAGTGTGAGTCTGGGCCTTCATCACATATTCACACACCTGAGGTCTCAGTGGAAAAACACACAGTCACCTGTAATAAGTGCTTGCATTTTTATTTGGGCTTCCACGCAGTTTCACTGCATCACTGTGGCTGTGCAGAACGTTAACAGCTTAGACTGAGGACGGTCATTTAATGCTGCAAGTAAGAACCCCGAGAACCCCGAGAACCCCTGAGAACCCGAGAACCCCTGAGAACAACAGACAGGATGAAAGAACTGAAATTTTCTGCCTGCTTTAGTTTCTCCTTGAAAGTAGAGATGGTTTCTATTGAGAATTGAATGAGTGCAGAGCTCAGTGTGCTGCTCCCTCCCTGCTGATAAGTCAGTGTGGCTCAGCCCACAGTCTCTGTCTCATCTCTATGGCAGCCATCATTCAAATAACTCTGTATTTATTTAATGACACTTTTCAGTGTTTAAATGAATGGATGGCCTACACTGGTCTTCAATCCACAGCATAAATAATGATGCTAAACTGGTCTTTAAATGTTTTAAATGTAGATAAGAAAAGATAATGTTTATTTGTGACATGCGCAGTTATACACAGTACAACACACAGTGAAATGTATTTTGTACCTGCAACCATATATACACACACACATAAATAAAAATAAGTAATTCACACTAAACACACTATACATGGAATTATAGAATATTATAATAATTTACGTTGTGCCATAATAGTCCAGTTTAGGGCTCAGAGTTGAGCAGACTGATGGCTTGTGGGTAAAAACTCTTCTTCAGACTTTCAGTCTCAGTCCTCAGGCAGCGGGAACGCCGGCCTGATGGGAGCAGGGAGAAGACAGAGTGTCCGGGCTGGCTGGGCTGTTTCAGGATCTTCATGGCCCTCGACCTGCACTGCTTGGTGTAAATGTCCTGCAGGTTGGGGAGGGTGATTCTGATGGTTCGTTCAGCTGAATGAACCAGGGCCATGAAGTCCTGCTTAGTGCAGTTTCCCACCCAGGTGGTGATGCTCCCATGCAGGATGCTCTCGATGGTGCAGGTGTAAAAGTTCCTGAGCACCTTGAGTGGGAGCTTGAAGTCTCTCAGCCACCTGAGGAGGTAGAGACGGTGACTGGCCTTCTTCACAGTGATGTTAATGTAATGAGACCAGGACAGGTGAGATGGTCACTCCCAGGTATTTGAAAGTGTCCACTCTTTCCACCTCAGCACCACTGATGAGAAGTGGATGGTGGTCCCTCTGCTGCTTTCTGCTGAAGTCCACCATCAGTTCCTTTGTTTTGCTGATGTTAAGCAGAAGGTGGTTCTCCAGGTGAAAGACCTCTCTCCTGTAGGCTGTCTCTTCATTGTGGGAGATCAGTTCCACAACAGCAAACTTTATGATCATACTGGACTCTGACGTGGCCTCACAGTCATGGGTGTACAGGGAGTACAGCAGAGGGCTGAGCACACAGCCCTGGGGGGATCTGGTGTTGAGGGTGTGGCAGAATGAGGTGAGGTGACTCACTCGTACCACCTGTGGTCTGCTGGTCAGGAAGCTGTGAACCCACCTGCACAGGGATGGGCCCAGGACCAGGTCCAGCAGCTTAGAGAGCAGCTTGGAGGGAACTATGGTGTTGGATGCTGAGCTGTAATCTACAAACAGCACTCTCACATAGTTCCCCTTACCAGTGTCTATGTGGGAAAGGGTCTTATGGAGGAGGAAGGATACGGCGTCATCTGTGGATCTGTCTGGCCGGTATGTGAACTGTAGTGTGTCGAGGGTGGAATAAGGAACTGATGAATGTCTTGATGGGTCTCTCAAAACATTTCATCACCACAGAGGTGGGCGCTACAGGCCTGAAGTCACTGGGGCTGCTGGGGTGTGGTTCCTTTGGGACTGTAAAGGACTTTCTGAAGCAGGTGGGAATCACACACAGTTTCAGTGAGAGGTTGAATATCTCTGTAAACACAGGTGCCAGCTGCTCAGCGCAGGTCTTAAGGACACGTCTGCTAATACCGTCTGGTCCAGCTTTTTCCTGGTGTTCACACTTCTAAACACCCTCCTCACGCCACGCTCCGTCACAGTGAGGGTCTCCACCCCTCCGGCCGGGAGCGCAGCAGACTGTCGGCGTCCTGACTCGAAGCACGCAAAGAAATTGTTAATGTATACACACGCATGTACATGCAGGTAGCATTAAAAATATGAAGTTCTGTTACAATAAGTGACTCAATTCAATTTAATTCAATTTTTTTTATATAGCGCCAAATCACAAAAGTCGCCTTAAGGCGCTTTGTATTGTGGGTAAAGACCCTACAATAACACAGAGAAAACCCAGCACTCAAAATGACCCCCTATGAGCAAGCACTTGGCGACAGTGGGAAGGAAAAACTCCCTTTTAACAGGAAGAAACCTCCAGCAGAACCAGGCTCAGGGAGGGGCAGCCATCTGCTGAGTGGAGAGAGACAGGACAGAAGACATGCTGTGGAAGAGAGCCAGAGATTAATAATAACTGATGATTACATGCAGAGTGGAGTATAACACATCCAGAATCAGTCCTGCTGTTGTGTCTGGATGGAAGTGATACTGATTATTATTAAAGCTGTTTCGCTTCTGTGACATATTTGAAAAAGAAAGTGCAATAAGTAGGAAAGGTCAACATGAGGTTAAAGCAGATTATTGATTATGAATGTTGGGTAAGTAGGAGACACAAGCTGGGAGGTGAACTGATGGATGTACATCAGGACACGGCAGCTGCTGGTGGACATTAAAATACCTGATGCGTAGGCCAAAAAAGTTTTTAGCTTCTGGAAGATGTGTATATATATAAAATCATACTAACATAGAATCATAGAAATGCTAAGTTGTGCTGCATCACCTCTTCCCACTCAGCTTCCTGGTTCACTCATTTTCGATGAATTGGTGAGCAAACACTCTCAAACATTTGCTCCTCACTTTGAGCCAAACTTCCTCCGGATTGGTTGTGATAATGTTGTGTCAGACTGTTACTGACTGAACCTGGTGTGACTGAGTGACACTAAACTCCTATCAGACTGATGTGGATGAATGAAGGTCATGTTAAAGAGGTTTCCTCCGTCTGGCTGCAGGTGGTGGAGGGGGAGACTCCTCTTCCTTTGGCTTCCACTGGTCGCAGGAAGCGCCTCCATTCTGCAGGAGAGGACGAAGAGGAGGAGGTGACGAGGAGCTGCACTTCTCGGCCAAATCCCGAAGGATCACTGTCAGCCAGCGAACTGAGCCGCTACAACAAGCCTGAGGAGGAGGAGCTACGGAGGCTGTGTCAGCGCTGCCACATCATGGCGTCACAGCTGAACAGACAGGCCGCTGCTCTGGCCGACACCACCGCGCTGAAGGTCAGAATCACATCTGTGAACATGGGAAGGCATTAGATGCATTTCACAAACTGAAGAAAATATTCCATAATAATAATAATAATAATGCCTTAGACTTATATAGCACTTTTCAAGGTACCCAAAGACACTACAATTTCAAGAACCATTCATCCACACCTCAATCATATTTGGGGACACAATGACAGCATGCGCTCAGACGGGGGACTTGAACCAGCGACAGTCTGGTTGCGAGGTGAGTGGGTGGAAGTGGCGCAGTGGGTAGGGTGCGCATCATAAAGGACAGGAGCAGCATGAGAATTATTTAGGTTTGACTGGCACTTGGATATATGATGGAAGGACAGCTGCCCCTAAAGACTGTCATTTAGTGGTTTAGTGGCAAACTTCAGAACACTTACAAACAAAGACTTTTCTTTATGTTGTTCTACACTCTGCAGTTTGTGGTGTCACTGATTTTTGGCAACTCCTTAAGTTGATTTTATTCTTACTTTTACATCCCACCCAAACAAGGGTGACTGATGGGATCCAACCTTAATGCAAATGTTTCAGTGTTAGTCAGTTGGTTTGTCCCACTTTGGGTCAGTTGGTTTGTCAGAGTGTTAGTCAGTTGGTTTGTCCCACTTTGGGTCAGTTGGTTTGTCCCAGTGTGAGTCAGTTGGTTTATCCCACTTTGGGTCATTTGGTTTGTCCCAGTGTGAGTCAGTTGGTTTATCCCACTTTGGGTCAGTTGGTTTGTCGCAGTTTGGGTTGGTTATGCCAAGCCAAGACAGCATGACTGCTTCTAAAGAAAGCAACTGGATTTCTTTAGTTCATGACGACCTTTCACCTCTTCCTTTCTTTTCAAGCAATCAAGACTACCATGACCTGGATGATGGACAACCAAGACAAACACGATTTTTAAATTATTTTAAGCCTTTTGGGTCAAAAGTTTCAAGCATTCCAAAAAGACTACAACTCCCACAGCGTGTGAGGACATCTTTCTTGCTGCTCTAACCTTGCAGTGGTTAGTGATTTGGGGGCTGAAATGTCAGGCTGTGAGCAGAGCTTCACAGCTTCATATCTTAGTAAACTCGTACAGGGATTGATCTGGAAGGACTCTAATCTTAAGTCAGTGCTGGTCTTTCAGATCTTCTTGAACATGTTTTACATGTACGACCTCCGCTAGTCAACTAACAGAAATTGACAGTTGGTGCTCATTTTGAAAGATTTGCACTTTTTTTTTTTATCTCAACATGTAATTAATAAATAATAATTTAGGATTTTTACTTCAATAAATTATCTGAATGCTTCCTGCACAGGATATTGGCCATTCAGATCCTGTATTAGAAAATATTCACATTAGTTTTCAATAGTTTTCTCTAGATGTAGCACATATGTAACATGTGCATGATAACAAGATGAAGGAAAGAATGAATTTAAACAGTCCAGTGAAGGAAAGGAGAATTATTCTGTCTTTGCAGATCGCTCACACTTTGTGACGATTGTGCGTTCAGCAGAGTGAGCAGCGACTCAGTGACCGGAGAGAGGCAGTGAAGCCAGAGCATCAGACAAATCACAGCCACTCGTTTTGTGGCGGAAAGAGAGAGTGAGGCTCGCTCGCCCCAGCAGAGACGAGAGCAGCTCTGATATTCACGCTTTGATGTAAAAAAAAAAACTGACAGAGGAATTCAGCATCAAACACTCCAGAAGAGAAGTGGATCTCCATGTACTCAAAGATAGTTTACAGCAAAAATGGAAACAATAAATTTAATTCAGTTTTATTTATATAGAGCCAAATCACAAGTACCACCCCTGCAGGAAGAGACTGGACTTAAGATGTATTAGAAGGAAGATTCAATTCAATAGCATCAAATCACAACACACAGTCACCTCAAGGTGCTTTATACTGTAAGGTAAAGACCCTACAGTGATTACAGGGAAACAGACAAAAGACACACTGTGAAGGAACAGAGTAAAACAGAGAGAAAAGAAGTGAATGAAAAAGAAACACCCAGTGCATCATGGGACACCCCTCAGCAGCCTAGGCCTATAGCAGCATAACTAAGGGGTGGTTCAGGGTCACCTGATCCAGCCCTAACTATAAGCTTGATCATAAAGGAAAGTTTTAAGCCTAATCTTAAAAATAGAGAGGGTGTCTGTCTCCTGAATCCAAGCTGGGAGCTGGTTCCACAGAAGAGGGGCCTGAAAGCTGAAGGCTCTGCCTCCCATTCTACTCTGAAGTATCCTAGGAACCACAAGTAAGCCAGCAGTCTGAGAACGAAGTGCTCTATTGGGGTGATACGGTACTATGAGGTCTTTGAGATAAGATGGGGCCTGATTATTCAAGACCTTGTATATGAGGAGAAGGATTTTAAATTCTATTCTGGATTTAACAGGGAAACAATTGAATCAGCTTCTTTTGTGCTTTGCATGTAAATCTGCACAGTTACTAAATCTGTGATAGTTTTCACATTTGCTTAAATCCTGTTTGATTACAGGAGCATCTGTAGAGGAACCACACAAAGCTGAGTGCTGATTGGCTGAGCCTAGCAGAGGTGGGAAGTAACAAAGTACAAATACTTCATTACTGTACCTAAGTACACTTTCCACGTATCTGTACTTTACTTGAGTATTTATTTTTGGATTACTTTTTACTTTTACTCCCTACATTTTTACACACGCACCTGCACTTTCTACTCGTTACATTTTCCAACAGACTCGTTACTTTAGGTTTAACATCTGAGGGAAGATTTCATTTCACTGAGCCTTCAACCATCCAACGATCTGAGCCTGAATGAAGGAACAACAACACATAAGAGACAATCCTACTGTAGTATCCTCCATCACCGGGGCTTAAAGAGGCAAACCCATATAATTTGCGCATCATTTATGGTGCTATAGTCCGGGTTTACAGCGGGCCGCAAATGTCTGCAAGCTGTGCTCACGGTACTTCAGCATCGTTTCTAAATGCTCAACAAATATCAGCAAACACACAAAGTGTGTGCAGTTTGTCACACAGTGTGTCTGCTAGCTAAAGGAACAGCTGCTGTGTTTCCAGGCAGAGCAAAGAGAGAGAGGAGTTCACTCAGATGGAGAAAGGTGGAGAAAGAGGAAGGAGCGAGCAGCAGCAGGTCAGCTGATCACAGCCTGCACACCAACATCATTTACTGCAGCTCACAATACAAAGCTGTGGTTCTCCTCCCCATGCAGAGCCACTACAGCTGATCTTAGGGTTCCTCCACCTTCTGAGTCCCACTGGAGCCCCTGAGGTTGGTGTTTAGGTGGAGGCACAGCCACCCTCTGCTATGGAGGACACAGAGACTGGAGCTGAGTTTAAATTCCCTTTCACAGTTTGTGTCCTACAGAACAGACTGAAGCTGAGTGCATTGATTAGGATTAAAGTTCAGATTGGAATAACGTTTCTATTCTCATGGATTATTATTATAATATATAATGAGCTTCAGTCAGCTTTACACAAAGACAGCAGGTAGAAACTACTTTTACTTTGTTACTCTGAGTACATTTCAGAGCCTGTACTTTTAAACTTTTACTGCAGTAAAGAAGTTGAACCAGTACTTCAACTTTTACCAGAGCAGTTTTAACACAAGTACTTGTACTTAGGTACAGAATGTCAGTACTTTTGCCACCTCTGGAGCCTGGTACTGAGGAGGCTTTATAGAAGGTTGCTGTGCAGAGATGACTGAAGGTACCGAGGTCACCAGAGCAGGAAGGGAAGGTCCCGGTGCAGTAAAAGCCCTGAGGATCTGCTGGGTCAGCAGAAAGGTGACACAGTCTGCAGGAGCTTTATGAGCCCGACTCTCACTTCTGAAGTCATTCAGGCCCTTTATTATTCTGATCATCACCACAGCACTTATCCCACATGATGATGATGATGATGGTGATGATGGTGATGATGGTGATGATGGAGCTGGCAGGTGTTGCAGCAGAGTGTAGGGGAATAAAGCGTGAACGTGTGTTTGGATTATTAGTCTTCACTTTGATTTGATCATCTTCCTCTGTAATTGATAAGTTTTTTATTCAACTCTGTTGAACCATTTAACAGGATCACGGTTTAATGAAGTTAGACACTGGTACCAATAAAGATATAGACACAGATGACTTCATTCTTCTGTGAAAGGGCTGAATGACCTGTTTTCATTGAGGGTAAACAGCTGTGATAGTTTGAGTCATTACAGATCAACAGCAGCACTTTCAGATATTTAGTGGCTCTGAATTATTTCTGTGATTCAGGTCACAGTTTTGATTCATGAGCAGCTTGTTTCACATGTAAACATGCACACACCAGGGGGCGCTGCTGCACAAAGAAGCTGTTCTGCTTCTATCGTTTTCATGGCATAAACAGAAACATTGAGCCTGTTAGTCCAGTTTTGTACTTTGCATGCTGTACCTATAAAAGGAGCCTGTTTCCATCACAGTCAGGGCGCCCATTCTCAGAGCTAAGTCAAAGTTTTACTCTCCTCCACCTGCTGAGGACTAAATAAGCATCAGAGCCAGCTCAAACTCCAACCTGCTGTCAGACTGCAGGGAAACAGGGACAGGAGCATAATGTGGACTGCATACAGCATCATTTAAATTCTGACAGCGTCTGAAACCCTGAGGAGCAGAGGCCTGCTGAAGATAAATGACTTTGTGTGGTGGAGGGCAGAAGAAGCTCCACCTCCTCGGAGGGAAGCCCCAGATCTGTTTGAGACAACAAATCGAGTCGGAGCCGAGCTGTTTGCTAATGCAGGCTGGCAGCACACTGAGACTGATGACGCTCTGCTCTCTGCAGGACCTGCGCACCAACTCCATCCTTCAACATGCCGCTGCCTCAGACACGTGCAGAACAGGCAACCTGTGACCTTCAAGCAAACAAGCTTCTTTTCATGGCTCTGACCTGCCAAATGAGAGCAGCTGGTTCTCCTTTTCTTTCTAAAGTTCCAGCTGACGCAGCATCTGTGTGAGAATTTACATTCATATCCATCCACAAAGTCCAGGAGACGTTCCTGTAACCTGTCCTCTCCTCTGTGTCCACACTGCAGCAGCTGAGCATGATCCCAGTTCTTGGGACTGTATTTTAGGCTCTGACCACGGAGTGAGAACGTTCCCTGAGTAAAATCCTTTCATGGTGCAGGTGTGCAGCGGTTGGTCCAACACATGGATGCAGCAGCAAAACAAAAACATCCACCATAAAAAGATCAGCCTTTACTGTGAGCTTTAAGAACAGAAGCACGCTCAGCATGTCTGCGTTATGTTTGTGGGATTATGATGGGATGGGATTATCATTCCCACTGATGCTCTGGTACCATTAGCAGCAGTGCTGCTGCTTGATCAGCTCATCCTGAAAACCTTCTGAGGCCTCTTTTCCACCAATGGGGTGCCGGTGCTGGTGCCAGCATTTGAACCGTTCAGTGGCTCGGCTGAAAAACTGGTTCAACTCTGGCCCCGCAACCTAGCTGGTCTTGAACCAAGAACGCGTGACGAAAGCAGCAGAAGGGCGTGACTCTGCCGTCTCGATGTAAAGTTTCCTCCCGCTGTTTCACTGCATGGTGTGTGTTACAGGAGGAAAGGCGATGCGGTTTTCTCACCTGTGAATTAGTTTGGGCTCTGAGGCTGAACTTGCTGCTTTGTATCAGTTCATGTCACAGATAAAAAGACACAAAGTGCGTACTTGTCGTCTTGCTCTAATCTGTGTGTGTGTTTCCCTCTGTGCTGCACACAGATGCTGCAGTAGTTTGTTTGGACCCTAAAATGTGTTCACAGCACAAGAAAGGGGGCGTGTTCTCCCACGTTGGTGCCCTTCGGCTTCCAGACGAGGCCACGCCCACACTCATACGTAAAGGAGCAGTTCACAAAGCGCGGTGGAAACGCAGGCCCGTTCTTAAGCATTTCGCCGGATCATTGAAACCGACACTGGCACCTCGGCGGCGGAAGAGTAGCATGAGTGACTGAGACCTTTGACCTGCAGTGCCCTCTGTGTGACTCCGCCCCTCTGCATCACTTCACTCTACTGTCAGTTTTCATTTCTCCACTTTTGTGATGAACTCACTCATGTGTCGCAGTCTCTGATTAATCTGACAGTTAGTCTTAATTAACCGGTGTGTGTGTGTTTGTGTGTGTGTGTGTGTGTGCGTGTGTGTGTGTGTGTGTCTTGCTTATTATAAAGCGAAAAGCGTCCTCAGACTGCAGCTGTGATTCATATCTTCCTCAGCAGAGGACGCTCAGAACCACAGACAGAGACTGTGAGTGTATTTTAAGTGCGATTAAGCCAATAAATACAACACAAAGACGACTGTAACACTCAACAAGTCAACAAATGATGAGGTGTTTAATGGTTACAGCAACGTTTGCAGATCAATGTCAGAAACTTTCAGTAAAATAATAAATAGTTTCATTTCTAATAAATTAGACCGAGTGGAGAATCTGGTTCTAATACAGAGGAAAACATTTGTATTGGCTCTGTTCACATAAGATGATGTATTTAAGAGAACAAAGAGACACATGGCAGCAGGCTGTAACACACACACACCTACAGACACACACAGCCCCTCAGTAACAGTAACACACCTTTGGAGACAATAAATAAAAATATACAATCTATAAAAACGGTGGAAAGTGAAACCAGAACATTTCTCATTTTAAACAATGAGGACGTTCATACAGTGAACACTCACCAGCAGTCAGGGAGTACATATTTGTGGTCTTTCGCATGACTGGAACTTAGCAATCAGTTTCACAGCAACTACCTGCAACCACCTGCAACTACCTGCAACCAGCATTTTATTACCACGGCGGAGATCTGTGTGAGTGCTGAAATTTCTTTGGTATTAGCTGCGAACTTTGCAGATCCTCCTCTTCCTGCAGACTCGAGAACATGGGTGAAAAGTAGGAGGCTATTTAAGAACCAATGAGGATTTTTTCTCACTCAGAGCAGTTCAGATCTGCTCAGCTCAGTCAATCAGTAATCAAATATTCTCCATCATCCTCATGTCGCTCTGCCACCACGCATCACCTTCAAAATGGCCATCCAGCAGCTCAGGAGAGGACCAGTGCAGCGCTGCGTGTCAGTCCTCGCTACGCTAACGAGCATCAGAGGAGTCCGGGTGGCCTTAAAGGCTGGGAACACGGCGAGCAGCTCGGAGCAGAGCTCCGTACAGACGAGCTGGAGACGCCACAGAGAGCTGCAGTGAGGATAGGATACAGGACAGAGTGCAGTCATGTAGTTAAATGACATCCCTCACATACGACGGGCCAGCTTTAAACCAGTTAGAGCTCGTTAGAGGACACGCTTTGACAAAGGAGTGTTTAACATGTCCCAACAGTGTGCTGAAGACTTTCAGTCAGGTGGTCGTTTTAGGTCACACTGAGCATCACAGTGACCTCATCACATTAATATCTGACTCACAAAGCTATCCTAAACACCTGAGCTGCTTCAGGCTCAGAAGCATAGGATCTGTCACCTGCTGTGTGGATGTCTCTCTCCTCTTTCTCAGAAGCAGCTTTTCACTTCTGTCACAACTTCCTGTTTGGTGCAACAACAGGAAGCACAGCGCTCTGCTTTTATAATAATAATAATGCCTTACTCTTATATAGCGCTTTTTAATACACCCAAAGACGCTTTACAATTTCAAGCACCATTCATTCACACCTCAATCACACTTGGTGGTGGTAAGCTACTAATGTAGCCACAGCTGCCCCGGGGCAGCCTGACAGAGGCGTGGCTGCCAATTCGCGCCTACGGCCCCTCCGACCACACAACCACATTCACACTTTAGGCAATGTGGGTTAAGTGGTCACAATGACAGCACACGCTCAAACCAGCGACCCTCCGGTTGCGCGATGAGCTCCTACCCACTGCGCCACTGATCATCTCCTAACAGCGACTGTTAGTCAGAGAGCTCTTTGTTCACCAACAAGGACCAGGAGCCTCCGAGCAGGTCCACTTTACCGCTGAGTATAAACCTGGGGGCCAGAAAAGGTGGAGGGAAACCAAGGTGATGAAGCAGTTGGCAGCACATCCACCTCCCACTTTAGTGCTTCCCCTCACCGTGCTGAAGAACGCTCCTTCACAGGTGAGACAAGCTGCCCCCACTCACCTGTTGCCATCAGTGACGTCTGCACTCAGGAGTGAGTGAGCGATTCCCAAAACAACCTGCACCGTGTGTGTAAATGGAGCAGTTCTTATATAGAGCTTTTCTACTCAGAGCGCTTACACAAACACATTCACCCATTCATACAAGCACGTCCATGTGTATCTGAGATAAGTGCTTTCACTGTCTAACATTCATACTCCAACGCATGCATCGGAGAGCAACTTGGGGTTCAGTATCTTGCCCAAGGATATGCAGCCCGGAGCGGCCAGGAATCGAACCGCCAACCTTGCAATTAGTAGGTGACCTGCTCTACCTCCTGATCCACAGCCACCCTGTGTGTGGACGGGGGGTGTTTAATGTCTTCAATAAAAAGTGAGGGTTTGTTTGGCAGAGGCATTCTGTGAGCACTCAGCTTAACGGGTCCTTTTATTCTGATGAGGACGTGAGAAGGTCTGAAGGTCTCCTGTTTGATGTTGGTGGAAGGTGAGCATGGAGGCCATGCACTGAGCCTTACAGGAATAGCAGCTGTGTGAGGTTTGTGTGTTGGGGTGACCGCCCGTCTCCTCCTCCTCTCTTTGCCTTCTGCTACTTTCGCTTTTTATCCATTTCTCCTTCAGCTTTGATAAATCATCAGATCTGCCAAAGGTCACGCTGCCTCCTGTTCTGTGTTCAGGCTTCAGGTGTGCTGCTGCAGCTTAGATCTGGAGATTTTTCTTCGGTGTGATCTTCGTATCGATTTCCTCTCACTGTGTTTTTAGCGGTGGGGCCGGCGTCGGGCACTCGGGGGCAGATTTAGTGCTGTGCGGAGCCTCAGAGGATGCTGACACAGCACAGATAACACTGTCTGTTAGACCCGCAGCCACTGGGCTTCTCTTCAGACCTGCAGGCCTGTAACGAGCTGCAGGATGTTTTATAGACGCCTTTTGTTGCCAAAGTCTGCATCAGCTTCCAAGAATGAGACTTTCCCCGACTCTCTGGTTGCCTCTAACTGTGGACTCATTTCTACATGAAGGACACAGGATGAACTGTTCCGCTGCCAGGGTCTGTTAGCAGCACAGACACAGCTATGGCTGAGGATGGGCAGCTGCTGTGCTGCCGCTTTAAAAAAGCAGATTAACGGATGAATATGATTGTTGTTTCATCAGCGTGGAGGGAGGAGAGTCTATTATCAGTATAAACATTGGCTTTTATCTCTGATCTGCATCTTTAGTGATGTTTCTTCGTGTTGCTGCCGAGCTGGAAGCCTTCAGTGACCTTATCTTCCTGTGAGGGTCCGACTCTCAGGTGGAGGATTCGAGATGAGGCTGCTGGCATTTGGAGAGGATGCATTTGGATGCTGTTTAGGGCTGATAACAGCAGGTTTCAGAGGATGGTGCTGATGCTGACAGCCGAGCCTGTTTGAATCTAAAAGCATGTGTGTAGCTGCAGAGTTTGAAACATGAGGAGATGTCTCCCCTCTGACTGAGCTCCTGGCAGCAGACAGACCTCTGTGAGGGGCTGGAAAAACAGATTTCATGGTTTTGAAGTCGGAGATGAAAGAAGCTGTCCTGTCCGTCATGTCCTCCGTGCTGCAGCCCGCGGGTTCCCATGAACCTCAGCGAGGAGATGTTTCTCTGCCCACCACACCCGTGATTAATGAGTTAATTAGAGCCGAGGGAGGAGAGTTCAGCTCCCACCTTCAAACAGTTCACTGTTTGGACATCAGCTGTTAAAGCTCATTTTATTTGAGTCATTCAGCCGCCTGCATTTGGATCCTGACCTTTAACCTCCACCTGCTGTGACAGGAAGAGGCTGTTCGGAGAAGGTGAGTCAGTACATCATCTGCTCCCAAACAGGTGAGACAGTTAAACTGTGGCTTATTTTTTTTGTGAAGAGCAAATGAAAAAAATTAGTAAGTGAAAAGAAAGCGTGTTATCGTGTTCAGGTGACGGCCTGTGATGTTGCAGTGAAGGCGTTAATCTGTGTGTGAGGAGCAGCAGGAGGCTGCCGTGTCAGCAGGACACTTCATTACTGTTTGTGCTCACTTTGATTTCTGCTCCTGCCACTCAGCCTGTCGGCCGACGGCGGCGCTGATCGACTCGGAGACGCCGCAGACGTCTGCTGGGTGTTAGGGCGCACCTCCACCTGTTTCTGAAAGCAACCAAAGATATTCATTCATCTGAAACATTTCATTAGATGTTTTCACTCATTAAAGTGAAGCAGTCTGGCTCCATGCTCAGACAGCACCTGGGCTGTTTGCTTTGAGAGTGGATGGAGAAGGTCAGAAGGAGCTTCACTGTCTCTGTGGATGCACAGAAAGGTGCTCTATATTTAAACCAAAGATGGATGTATAATGTGTATAATGTGGACCTAACTGTGAACACTCTCACTGGCTAATGACTTGTGACTGACCAGTCATTAGCCAATGAGCATGCCTCCTCCTTTCTGACTCTAATAACAACCAAAATGTGCACATTTCTTCATATTTTATTCAGTGAGACTGAGCCCATAAACCATCAGTAGGGCGTTTCCTGAGGCCAGGGCGACCTGAGGGCACAACTACAAGACCAGGAGGCCTTTTAGAGCCACAGCTATCGCCTCCTGGTGGGCATATGAAGAAACGCAGGGTTATAGAACCTCCCAGCTGGCTTCCCTTCTCAGGCGTAGACTGCCTGAAATGAGTGAGCATGCTCAGATAATCAAGGTCCTGTCCCAGAGAGCCATAAGCTCCATAGCGCTCCTGGTGGTTGATAAGAGAATGCAGTGAAGGAAAAGGGCTTTTTGTTCACTGCAGCTTCAGGGTAAATACCTGAGCACCATTGAAGGGATTTCATGCATCCTATTTGAAAATGAATATCCTGTGAGCGACTGCAGCCTCACTGCTGTGACAGACCACAGTGAGGGGACAGGAAGTGACATCAGGACAGGGGCTGCTGCAGGGTCCCAGCTGGTGGGAACGCCCTTCTGTCGGGTGTGTGAATGAGAAAGATTTAAAGGGAGGAGCAGGCTGCAGCTGTGCAGACTGAGTGTGGGAGCAGCTTCAGGATCAGACTGCAGGACTCGGACCGTCCAGGTGACCAGTGTCAGCTCTGACCCTCGGTCTGTCTGCAGGTGTGTCTGCTCCTCGTCAGCTGCAGCTCCTCGTGTTTCTGAGGACTACATCAAACAGGTAGCAGTAACGATGAGTTCAGTTATGACTGAGGCTCCCTCTGAGGCTCCTGCATGTTTCAGTCAGAGGACATTCATGAGGCTGTTTGAAACGATGACCTTATTCTGGTCTCCTGGAGATGACTCTGGTGCTGCTCACATTGTGGGAGAGCTTCAGCCTGGGCCATTTTTTTCAGTCGTGGTTGTTCTTTTTTTATAAAAAATGTTCATCTCTTCTCTTTTCTTGCACTTTTCCTCATCTGACTGTTTCCACCTTCCTTCTTGTCCTCTCCTCCTGATGAATCCTGCTGGACTTTCAGCTGTTGCTTATAAAATTCTCTGGATGTGGCTGTAAGAGTTAGAAAATGGATCCAGTTTGTAACCTGAGGTCTTACTGGCTGCAGAGATGTGCTGTGGGCCTGAGGAAGCATGCATACCTTTGATATTGGGGTGAACTGTCCCTTTAAAGCTTCAGCTTGGGGCTGCAGGCGTCTGGTTGGTCGTGTGAAGGCATTCTGCTCGTGCAGGGCGCCGACCTCCATTGATGACATGGTGACTCAAGTCAACAGGAGGTCACATCCTGACACATCCCACTGTAAATCTGAGGCTGGCTCCACGCACACTGACGGCTTTAATGTCCTGCTGCTGCTGACCTGTGTGTGTGTGTGTGTGTGTGTGTGTGTGTGGGATTACTAGGCTGAGCAGCTGCTTGTTGATGCCACAGGTCAAAGAGTCTTTGTGGTAAAAGTTTAATGTTCTGCAAACTGAGCAGCTGTGTGTCCAGATGTTCACGTCACATCCTCTGAGAGTCTGTACCCGGCCGCTGCATCACTTCAGGATCTTAATAAACTTTGTCCCCCCCAGCTGTAGCAGCAGTAAGCTAACATGCTCACTAATAAAGGGTAAGAGCAAAGTTGCTGCTGAAGGCAGATGGTGTGAGAGAGGTGGGGGGCTGAGGGCTGAGATCTGGGAAGAGTTTGAAGGCACAGACGAACGTGAAGAGAGATGAAGCCACGATGTTTGTTCGAGCCTGCGGACAGTCTGAGCTTATTGTTTCCAAAGACCTGGCAGCACCAAAGAGGTCTTCAGCACTTTTCAGGGAGGTTTTGCTGGTGGGGAGGGACACAGCTCCAATGAGATGAAATGTTTGAGGTTTAAAGGCTTCAGTCGAGGTTCCAGAGTTGGGAAGAGCGGTCAGAGGGGATCTCTGAAGAAGCTGCACCTCATTTCTTATATTTAGGGTTTCATCTGGAGCACATTTTGTGGGAGAAGTTTAAACTTTAGGTAAAGAGTCATTTCTAGGCTGGACTACTGTAATTCATTATTATCAGGCTGTCCTAAAAGCTCCCTGAAAAGCCTTCAGCTGATCCAAAATGCTGCAGCTAGAGTACTGACAGGGACTAGAAAGAGAGAGCAGATTTCTCCCATACTGGCTTCTCTTCATTGGCTCCCTGTTAAATCTAGAGTAGAATTTAAAATCCTTCTCCTCACATACAAGGTCTTGAATAATCAGGCCTTGAATAATCAGGCCTTGAGGTGACTGTTTCTTCTGATTTGGATTTATGTAATTAAAATTGAATTGAACTGGTCTCAACCCTGGGCAGTCATGTTTGGTGGGGTTAATAAATTTGGTCAGATTTCTAGAAATGAGAGCTGCTCCATCCGTCCTTTCTCATAAATCTTATTTTATTTGCTGCCAAATTTTACATACATAAATGCAAGTTTTCAAATCAAAGACCTAAATTCTTCATTTTTAAATCTGACTGAGAAATATATTACATCCTTATCCCAAATACAAAATCAAAAAAGCTCTTAAGACCATCTCTATGTGTAATACACTCAGTGTTTTTATCTGAAAACCCCCTTGTGTCCACTTATTTGATCTATTTTTTGCTTTTTTATCTTATTTATTTTTTATTTCTTCTACACTTTTTCTTCTCTTTTTAATTGCAAGTTGCTTTATAATACATGTCAGTTTGTATTTATGATTGTATTTTTGCTCTTTTTTTGTACAATAAAGTTTTTGGTTTTTTTAAAAACAAGATTGTAACATTACTGCTAAAGGAGGCCGAGCAGTGACTAAACATGTGACACAGGATAGCTCAGGTGAGACCGGAGAAGAAGCCATGCTGCTAGGAGCTAAGCTAAGAGCTAAGCTAGAGAAAAACGTGGCTATAATTTAGAGGAGATTCAGCAGAGAGGGTTTCAGCCTGGTGGGGGCCTCCCTCCTTTGCACTAACAACTCTTTGGGCCTCATATTGAACTTTACATTAAAATTACAATGAACGGCTATGAAATACAAATGCAACACTGAGTCAGACCTTCTGTCTGCTTCGTTTGTTATGTATTAGTGAGGATCAGCCTCACCTGAGCATTAAACTGCTCTCAGTCAATTACAGCATTAATTTAGAGCCTCTGAAAATAAGAATGTGTATAAAGTCATTCTTATTTAATCCCCTTGAATTAAAGCTGAAAGCCTGCACTTCAATGACAGATTAATGACTTGATTTACAGCCCACTGTGGGGGTGCACAGAGGCGACAATACAAAAGCTTTGTGTATGTCCCAAACAGTACGGAGGCCACTGCATGCTCAGTTTTTAACTGGCATGAATCTGGTTTATTAAATGGACCATACTACAACCAGCTGACACGCTCAGGGTGCTGGGAGCTGCCTTTGTGTACAGCTGTAATCAGACAGCATTATTCTGCTGAGGACCTGTGTATATATGAACACGCATTTTCCACTAAACTAAAGCCTGTCGCTCCACGTGTGTCCGCTCCTTAATGTGAAAAATGTTTTCATGTGTGACCTGCAGCAGATGTCTCTTTGGCAGACTCCTAAACCATACTAACAGTGTCCTCATGAAAGGCATGCTGGGATGGAGGAATTCTCCTGAAATGCATTGAAGTTAGTAAGTCAGGTTTGTGCTGTGAAGTTATTTGTCCATCCCTTCTGTAGACCTGTCATCTCTCTCTTTGCCCCCCCCCAGGACCCGGCCTATGCCTCCTTCCTCTTTGATAAGCTCCAGCGTCTCCAGTTGCCTCGCCGCGGCCGCCATACTTCTGTGGAAGCGTGCTGTGATGTATGCGGCGCCTCTTTCCAGCAGCTGAGGCGCCTCGCTCTGCGCCGGGCTCTGGGCGTCAGCAGGGAGATGGCGCCACGGCCCGCCACCCCCAGCGCCACCTCGGAGAGCAGTTGGGTCCATGATGAGCTGCCGGTGAAGCAGCAGAGATGGACACAGGAGGAGCAGCAGCAGGGGGAGGAGCTCCATGGAGATGGGGTGGAGTACAGAGCACCTATCTAGGTGGGGGTGGAGCCAAAGGGCTCGCTACAGTAACGCCCCTGAACCCAGCTCAGTACCTGGAGGGGGTGTGGAGGGTCTCCTGCTGCACACCTGAACTCCAACACAGTACAGTAAGCACTCTCACATTTCATTTCTGAGAAGCTCAGAGGTCAGAGGTCACCAGGATCTGAACTCAAGATTCAGGATAGTATTTTTTTCAAATGTCTGCTCTCCACATGGACTGTTCACCTGCATACGACCACGTCGCTCAGTACAGCTGTGCACAGAAACCAGCAGCTTCAACCACATGTTCCCTCTGAACACAGCCTCAGGGTTTATACAGGCCTCAGGTTTTATACAGGCCTCAGGTTTTATACAGGCTCAGGGTTTATACAGGAATCAGGGTTTATACAGGCCTCAGGGTTTATACAGGCCTCAGGGTTTATACAGGCCTCAGGGTTTATACAGGCCTCAGGGTTTAGGAAGGACTCAGGTTTTATACAGGCCTTAGGGTTTAGGAAGGACTCAGGTTTTAGGAAGGACTCAGGGTTTAGGAAGGACTCAGGGGTTAGGAAGGACTCAGGGTTTAGGAAGGACTCAGGGTTTAAGAAGGACTCAGGTTTTATACAGGCCTCAGGGTTTAGGAAGGACTCAGGTTTTATACAGGCCTCAGGGTTTAGGAAGGACTCAGGTTTTATACAGGCCACGGGGTTTAGGAAAACACCCCAATTTTGTAAAAATGTTCCTCATTTGTGAAAAAGGTGAAAATGAAGCGTGGTTTATGTGAACTTTGTGAAACCCTTCACTCAGACAATGTCTTTACTATGAGGAGATGTTTCTTCCTTCATGCTGAAGAAGCCTCCACAGTTTGCTGCCTTTGCTTTGGTGGACGCCCACAGAGTCCTCAGATGTGTCTCAGCTGCAGCAGCTTCCCGTGTTTCTGCTCACATCAGAGCAAACTCGTCTTCAGACTCTGACGAGACGTCGATATTCCTCTCATGACTGGCCTCGTATACCATCCGCAGGTCCGCGCTCAGTAATGACTCTAATGCAGCTGGAATGAGGCGCTGCGATCAATGAGTCCTGATTACTGATGCTAATTTAATCTGAGGTCACTGCTGGGAGACGGGGAGGTTATTGATCAGAGTGATGGGGTCGCCTGCAGACGTCACATCACATGAAGACGAAGAGACTGACGGGACCCTCCTCAGTGCTGCTGGGAAGTGACTCAGAAGGGAGGATGAGGAGGAGACACCGGCAGGCTCAGGAGAATGAGATGATGGCAGATTGAACTCACGCTGGTCATATTTATTAGCTTCTGCTGGGACAGATACAACATAGATCCCTTTACCAAAGTCATCATTAAGACCAGAGATTCTGTGTGTGTGTGTGTGTGTGTGTGTTGGGTTGCAGCAGTATCTGTGATAACTGGCAGTGACAGTCACGGCTCTGAGGACCTTCCCAGCAGACCTTGCTGCCATCTCCACCCGTAGACCAGACTCTGGTCCGGTTCAGGAGAGTCGTGGTTGTAACCTCATTAGGATCCAGCGAGGTGTGTTTTCTGCAGTGAGAGCTGAGCATGAGTGAAGGCTGGCGTGACGGATGTGACTGAAACTTTCCCACTCTGAGAGTCCCAAATGGCCACAGTGACCTCCAGCAGCTTCTTACATTATTCATAACACTGCATATGGATTTATCACCTCAGCCGCGTACCTGACAACATGACCTGTCCTCCATGCTGTGACATCATTATACACAGCTGGAGCTCACTGTGACCTCCACTGAGCGCTAACAGGCTGACACGTCCAGCTGCTAAAGATAGAGTGATGAGGGAGTTTGTCCCTGATTCCTGCAGACGGATGAACTCTTTCCAACAACAGCTGTGATGCTGTGAGAGGTTTTTCTCTGTGATAGTGAGATTATGGCAGGACGCTCCGTCTTCATTATGTGCCTTATTATTCCCCGTCAGTGCGCTGACAGGAACCGCGGCGGCCTCTGATCCTCCAAACAGTGCCCACAGCTGACCTTTGGGAAGATTTTCTCTGAAGCTGGATTTAGTTCTTCATGCTTTTTTACAATAACTCAGAAAGTCACTGTAAACAGACCATCTGTAAGCAATCTCAGGAGTATATGAGCTCCATTGTTGGACATTCAAATGGAGCTGTGCACAGGGTAAATATAGCTGTCAGTCACTGTGAGGAGCTGTTGGTGTTCCTGTGTGGTGGGACTGTGACGCCTTATCTCAGCCTCTCTGTGGCTGCTCCTCTTTTCTGCAGCACAGGAGGAGGAGGAGGAGGAGCAGGTGGCGCTGAGCTGATT